>OX393552.1:5417500-5462500 GCA_947650365.1 Chamaelirium japonicum
ATATATATATATATATATATATATATATATATATATATATATATATATATATATATATATATATATATATATATATATATAGGGCTGTTATAGTGAGCTGTGACCTGCCGCCCGGGAAAGTGAGCGGCGGGTATTGTGACCCCCCAAAAAGTAATGGAATTTGCTGAAATTTGGTGAGGTTATTGCCTAACATAAGATGATCATCCTCACCAATTTTTATCAAATTCCAAAACTTTTAGTGGGGTCAAATGGTCGAAGCAATATCTGTCGTCTGCATTCATCGTTAAAATCTGCAGAAATTGCTTCGACCAATTGACCCCCCTAGAAGTTTTCGAATTTTATGAAAATTGGTGAGGCTTACCATCTTATCCTAGGCAACAACCTGACCAAATTTCATCAAATTCCATAACTTTTTTGGGGGTCAAAATACCCGCAGCTCACTTTCCCCCCCGGCAGCTCACAGCTCACTGTAACAGCCATATATATATTTATATATATATATATATATATATATATATATATATATATATACAGAGAGAGAGAGGAGTGTTAAAATGAGCTATGAGCTACGGATGGAAAAAATGAGCTAGGATCATTTTGACCCCCCAAGAAGTTTTGGAATTTTGTGAAACTTCGTGGGTGTGTTGTCTAGGGTAACATGATTGTGGGCGCGGAAAAAAGCGCGGGTCGTCTTTATTGTGAATCACACGAGATTACAAATGTGGCCGGGACCCGGGTGGCTCGGGTGTAGCGAGTCCAGGTTGCGGCGAGTTTTGATCAGGGGATTGTGGGAAAGATCTCCTGGGGGATCCCTTTGATCCGCGTCTCCAAGTGGTGTTCGTGCGAGAGCTCTGAAGGAGTTGCCCAGGACAGGGGTCTTTACAGGGAGAGGGTTTTGGAGAGGCTAAGGAATGTCCACCGTTGCTTTGTCCCTTCCGTGCTTCGCGCTTTATCGGCTAGGGGGTTTTCGGCTTCGTTCCTCGGTCTTCGCGTCTTCCTCGTTCCTTGCTTGACCTCGGTGTCCTTGATCGTCGGTTCGCGGCGTCGATCGAGCTTTTGGCGTTGGCTTTGGCTTCGGCTTTTTGGCTTCGGCTTGGCTCCGGCGTGGCTCTGGCTTTTGCTTTGCTTCGGCGCTTGCACTTGGACGTAGCTAGGAGAGACTTGCGATGCTTTCGTTCTTCCGGACTTCGCGTCGTATCGGCTAGAACGTGCGGTGCTTTTGCTCGTGGCCGGCGTAGTCGCTTGGCTTTGGCACTCGTATTGCTTTGGCGCGGCCTTTACTGGGGCTTTGCTTTGGCTTCTTGCGTTGGCTTTAGCTTTAGCGTCAACTCGATCTTCTTCTTCGAACGACGTAGGCTACTTCTCCGGTGCTTCGACAGTTTGCGTGTCGATGGGACTTCTCTTCTTCTCCGGGCTTCTTTGGCGTGATCGGAGTCGAAGAATGCTTTCGAAGATGGTGGGGGTAGCACCGATCTCCGTGTGATGGTTATGGCGTCGGCTTTTGTTGATGAAGACGACGAGGGTAGCGACGGTCTCCGTGCGACAGTTGTAGCGTCGGCTTTTGTTGATGAAGACGACGAGGGTAGCGACGGTCTCCGTGCGACGGTTGTAGCGTCGGCTTTTGTTGATGAAGACGACGGGGTAGCGACGCTTCAGACGATCTGCTCCAGGCTTTCTTCTTCGTGGATGGGGCAGGCGTTAGTCGAAGACGACGGGGTGATGACGCTTCGCTTCTCTCCTCTGGGCTTTGGGGCTTGATCGGGATCGAGGATGTGTTGGAGCCGACGGGGTGGTGCCGCTCCTCTTCTTCTCCGGGCTTTTGGGCTTGATCGGAGTCGAAGGCTTGTTGGAGACGACGGGGTAGTGCCGCTCCGATCTTCTTCTCCGGCCTTTGCTTCTGGCGTCTTCGGAGTCGAAGGGTTCTTCTTCTCCGAGCTTTCTTCTTCGTGCACGGAGTCGAAGGGATGATCTTCGTGTGCAAGGGTCTTCACGTTGATGAGGACTTTCAGTAAGCCGATCCCTCGGGACAGGCTTGACTGTGCCTCGTGAAGCCTTGGGTGGATGAAGAAGCGTCTCCTCTTCTGTAGAGCTCCGGCGTTTCGTCTTCAATTTTCGACCTCTTCTTCATTCCCCCACCCCCTCTATTTATAGGCAAAGGGGTGGGGAGAGAGATATGGGAACTTTTTAATTTTAAATCCCTTTTCTATCTCTCTCATAATTACCCTGGATTTATTCATCCATTGATGAGGGGAATAACGTTTATTTGTTTTCCTTTTCTGGCGAGGCAATTATGGCTGGATTTCGCACACGAAATCGATGGCGATCGGGCGCTTCGTCTTGTGCGTCGGATCGAGGGATCGGTGCAGATCCGCGTGTGTGTAGACGTCATATGCAACCTCCCCCCGCGCATGGCGGTATTTTCTTTCTTTTTTTTTCTTCTTTTCTTTCCTTTTCTTTTCTTTCCTTTTCTTTTCTTTCCTTTCTTTTCTTTCCTTTTTCTTTTCTTTCTTTTCTTTTCTTTCCTTTTCTTCCCTTTCCTTGCAGGGCCGGCCGGCCCCTCCATGGGGTTCGGGTCCCAATAGGGCCGGCCCCCCATGGGGTTCGGGTCCTAGTAGGGGCCGGCCCCATGGGGTTCGGACCCTAGTAAGGGCCGGCCCCTTTTGAAGTGGGGTCCGCTCCTCTTTTGCTAGGTGCGAGTCGGGTCCGAGTCGTCGGGTTTGCATCCACGTAGGGGCCTTCGAGTCAGGTCCGGGTCTGAGCGCGTCGGGTTTGCATCCACGTCGGCACACGTAAGTCGGGTCCGAGTCTGATGAAATTCGTGTGTCTACAAATGCCCCCTCAAGGATGAGTGCGTCGATGAGAGCGTGTAGGGTTTGGACACGTAGGAATCGTAGAGCGCTTGTCCTTGATTCCTTTTGTGGGCGGGGTTGGAGGTCTATTTAAGGACCCCTACCCCCTTTATTCGTCATCGTGCTTCTTTGCGAAGGTTCTGCCGACTTCTGAAGACCGTCGTCAGAAGAGAGCTGCCCGGGGTTGCACGCGACTTGCTCCGTCTTCCCGGTGTCGCCTCTTTCGTCGGCCTTGTGCTTCTTCGCGAAGGTTCTGTCGGCTTCTGAAGCCCGTCGTTGGAAGAGAGCTGCCTGGGGTTGCACGCGACTTGCTCCGTCTTCCCGGTGTCGCCTTTTTCGTCGGCGGCGATGGTGCGCGATCTGGAGGTTGTTGCAAAGGCAGGTTCGAAGCGGCGATGCGGCGATGACTGGCACGGGGAGGATGGAGGAGCGCGGCTGAGGTGCGGGTCGCCTTCGCCGCCTCTCTCTTCCTCCTTCTTCTTCTCCTTCTTCTTTTTCTTTTTCCTTTTTTTTTTCTTTTTTTTTTTTTTTTTTTTTCTTTCTTCTTCTTCGGTTCCGGGCTGCATGGGCAGCAGCGGCAGCAGCGCCGGACGCGCGCGGGGGCTGCGCGTGGCCAGTACGGGGCTGCGCGGGGTCGGAGGCGGCGTGGGCGCAGGCGGCCGTCGGTGCAGCGGTGCAGGATGCGCACGGGGATGCATGCGGCGGTCGGGGCCCGAGCGGGTCGGGGTCGCGGGCGGCGCGCGGAAGTCGGGGCCCGAGCGGGTCGGGGTCGCGGGCGGCGCGCGGAAGTCGGGGTCCGAGCAGGTCGGGGTCGCGGGCCGGCGAAGAAGAAGGAGAAGAAGGGGGCTACGGGCCCCCCTTCCCTTCTTGCTGTCGGTCTCCAATTGGAAGGGGGCCGCGGGCCCCCCCTTCCCTTCTTGCTGTCGGTCTCCAATTGGAAGGGGGCCGCGGGCCCCAGCGGCGGCTGCTGTGGCCCCCTTTTTTTTTTTTTTGCTATCATTTTCTTTCTCTTCTTTCTCCTCTTGACTCCGAAGGTGGCGATGGTAGCAATAGGTCTGTGGCGCATGGCGCGCAAGTACATGGCTGCGGCCCTGGCTGGGTGGCGCGGGCGTGATGGGTCGACATGGGCGGTGTCGGCGCAGTCGGGCCGGCGCGATTGTGTCGGCGAAGCTGGATCGGCGCGGGTGGAGTGTGGGCTCGCGGGGGCGTATTGCGAAGGCTCGGGCGCCAGTGGTGGCGGGCCGATGAGTCGGGTGGTCCTCCTGACAGGGGTGCAGGCCCCTTTTTTTTTTTTTTTTTTTTTGACGCACTTGTCTTGACTTGCCTCCCTTCATGGTCCTCCAGGGCTCGCGTCTTCGAGAAATTGACTTCTCCGGGATGGATAGCCGAGGATTTCTTCGACGGGAGGAGATGCCTTTGCTTTCCTTACAATCGTGTGCGCCGTCACCGCAACTCAAGGCGGGAAGACCTTCTGTCGTTGCTCCGTGTCTTTGTGCACGAGCGTATCACGGAAGATGGAGTCGCGGATGTGACTTGTGGGATGCCGAAATTTAGCGAGAAGATTCATACTGACGAAGGGATCTCCATGAAGCTTCTTCGGCCGAGTTTGGGTCTTCCGTTTCACCACTGTGATGAAGATTTCGTGCCTACGCCAGTTGTTGCCTCGAAGATATGCGCCAGGCTGACCCGATGGGGCACCGATTCTTGGCCTCGGGGAGACGTCCAGTACCTTTGTGGCTTTCGCGAATGGATGGACGAGCTCTACGAGGTCTTTGGCGCGGAACCTGAGATGAACTTATTGGCCAAATTTCTGGCGCCGGCTCGTCGAGAGTACAGTCGTCCTGAGGGGATGTACCGCGCACTTTGTGAGCTTTGGTGTCCGGAAACTAACACCTTCCTCACTGGGGCGGGGGAGATAGGCATCTCGCTTTGCGACGTACATATCGTTTCCGGGTGCCCCGAGGTACAGAATTACTACCAAGAGGAGGTGCCAGCCTTGAAGGATTTGCTGGACAACAGCTACGCTCCGAGCTCTTGCCTTCTTCTGTTCAAGGCACATGCTATCATTGCGGCGTGGGATCAATCAGATCGAGTGCGTCCTTCTTCTTGGGTCAACTTTTGGTTTAGAGGCGAGTATAGATCTCCAGCGCCTTCAGCTGACCCGATGTGGAAGATTGCTCAGATGCAGAGACCTCCGCTTTGCTCCTTTGTGAGGCCTATCGACTCCTTGGCCTGAGAGAAGCATTCAATGGAGGGGAAGCCGTGCCCCTGGGAAATCCTTGGCTTGAAACGCGACAGCGAGGAGTGGCATTCGGTTTACTGAGCTGCCGGGCTGGTCATCTTCCTCTGCCGATTCGTGCTTCCGTGTTCTGGGGAGGTTATTCGTCCAGGGACCTTCCTTGCCGCTTCCAGGATGGAGAGGGGCGAACTCTTCAATCTAGCCCCGGCCATACTATGCGCTTTGTATCGGGCTCTCAGCGGGACTTACTGGGACTTGTCTGGCTCAGATAAGGCCAAGGAGGAGCTTGGCCGATCGGCTGCGTTCGGACCCTTGCATTATTTGTACAGCTGGATAGCTCTGCATTTCCCGAAGGGGATCTTTGCCAGACGCGGGCATCCAGCCGAGCTGCCTTTCCTACCCGAGATAGGAGGGATCTTAAACGCCTTTATCAGTTGGGAGCGCCCGAGAGAGTGTGCTCGCACCCTTTTGAGGAGGATGGGGAGCGTCGATTTTGAATTTATGTCGGAGCATTCGGTGCTGCCCTTGGAGAGGTCGACTGTCTACGATAACGAGGAGCTCCCGGACAGTCTCTACTGGAACATGGTCAGCTGCCGTCCTGGCTACTTGGTCTGGCGCAAGGGGGATGTGGTGGAGGTGGAGTAGTACTCCCCCCATCGCTTTGCTCGCCAACAGGGTTTTCGACAGGAAGTTCCTGGCATGCCTCAGTAGTTGCAGGGGCGCATCAGTCCGCAGGAGGGTTACCATCTGTGGGCTTCTCTCTACGCTCGCTTGACTGGCAGCAGTTTCTTTCCTGGGGCTAAATCCGAATTTCGGGATGCCGCCACTCCGGAATACCGCAAGTGGGTTGAAGGGCGAGTTTCCCCTTTGCTTGCGAGTTTTCCAGTCGACGTTTTGGTGAGTAGTGGGTTCAGGAACTTCTGCTTCAATCATTCCGCGAGAGTGGAGGACCGCCGCCTCCGACTGGGGCTTCAAAGAGCGCAGAGGAGCTGTAGTTGTCTTTCCAGTGCTCGTCGTGTCCCTTCTTCCGTTCCGGTGCTGGATGCCGAGCTTACCAGTGCCCCTGGGGCATCTTGTTTCCCGAAGGCCGAAGTTGAGGGTTCCCCTCCCAAGAGAAGAAAAGTTTGCATTCCCCGCGGGATGGTCCCACGGGTCCCTTGTCTGGTGGAGGATGCCGAGGAGCCTGGACTTCTAAAGGATGAAGTGATTCCCCCGTCTAGGGCCGCTTCATCTGACCACACAGGTATGGAGTTCTCTTTATTTTATTTGCCCCCTATGTTTAGGAAGTTTTATCACGCTGAGAATCGGATCTTCCTTTTGACCAGATTCCGTTGTAGTGGTAGAGCGCAAGGTGAACTCTCCAGAGGCACCTCTTGGGCACTCGTCCACTGGCGCTGCGCAGGAAGTGCCCGAAGCCTGTGGGCTAGACATCCCTCCGGATGATCTGGATCTCCTTGGGCTTTGCGGGGAGAATTTCCCCAGTGGCGACATTGACCTGGACAACATTGACGTTGACGCTTTGTCCTTCCACGAGGAAGCTGAAGTCTCTAGCGTCAATAAGCGGCACTCCCCAGTTACTGTACCCTCATGCCCGTTGGAGGAGACGGTGGTTGCAGCGGTAGCGGCGGTTTCTCCAGTCCTACCATCCTCGTTGGCGCAGGCGGCTCCTGTGGCAGTTGCAGCGGCAGGGAAGGTCTTGCCTACCTACTCCAAGGCACCTCGCCCGGTTTTACGGTCGAGGAGCAGGGTCTCAGAGTTCCTTCTTTCGAGCTGCCGGCAGTATATCAAGTCGATGTTGGAGCCTTTCCAAACTGTCGGCCTTGGCGCCCTCCAGGACTGGTGGTCGACGGACGGTGCGGAGTTTTGCGTGAGCCTGGCGGAGTTCAAAGTTGGCATCTCTCTTTTCGTCGCTCAGATGAACCTGCTTGTGACTGATAGCGAGGCTTATCGATCCCGGCGGGCTTTGCTGGAGGGGAGCTCCCCTTCTGAGCTGGAGACTGCTGAGGCGAGTCTAAGTCAGTCCGAGCATCAACTTACGGAGGCTACGTCCAGCCTGTCGAAGGCTCAGAGGAAGATAGAGTCTGTGCGCGCCTCGCTTCGAAAGGCGGAGTCTCGTCTGGAGCGGGCCGAGGCCGCAGAGAGCGCTTTGAAGGCGAGTTTCTTAAAGCAGCAGTCGGACTTGGCGACCCTTCGTGAGCTTCTGGCCGCTCGTCCCGAGGAGCTTCAGCGGGTGGAGGCGACTAGGGAGGAGCTGCTGCACCGTCTTCAAGCTCTGGACACCTTCTTTTAGTTGTTCCTTGTTTCATTGTGGCTTTCTTTTCGGGACTTATGCAATGTACTGCCTTTTCTTCATTATCTAATAATATTGCCTCGTTTTGCCATATCCTTTTCATGGGACTTTGTTGACTTTTTCTTTTGGTAGGATTGAACCTGAAGTAACTTCTCAGGCTGCCTACGTACCCCCCTAAGGGGGATCAAGTCGCACGTAGTTCATTTTTTTTTTTTTTTTTTTTTTGAACAAGGTGTGTGGCCTTGCTTTAGGCATAGTACCTTTTGAGGTACTTGCCGTTGATAGGGCCGAGTGTCAGCCCTTCTGGCGTGGTGAGGAGATAGGCACTGTTGGAGTAGACTTCCTTGACGGAATACGGGCCATCCCACTTGGCATCAAATTTCTTCCCTCCTCGATGCGAGAGAATGATGGGGCGTTTGACCGCCAGCACCAGTTCTCCTATCTGGAATGATCGAGGACGAATCTTCTTGTTGAAGGCGCGAGAGAGCCTGGCCTGATAACATTCCAGACACTGTTGAGCTTCGAGGCGTCTTTCATCCAGTGCTTCCAATTCTGCTAGACGGAGCTGGGCGTTGTCGTCGCTGGTGAGGCCTTCCTGGACGGCTATCTGAGTGACGGGATCTGGAGCTCGAGCGGAAGAACGGCTTCTACACCATAGACGAGGGAATACGGCGTTGCTTGCGTCGGCATCCGAAAGGACGTTCGGTAAGCCCATAGTGCTTCGCCCATGCGTTCGTGCCAATCTTTCTTTGTTTTCGAGACGGTTTTCTCCAGTAGCTTGCACAGAGTCTTGTTGAAGGCTTCTGCTAGGCCGTTGGCCGGAGCGTTGTACATCGTCGAACAATTCTGCTTAATGTTGTACAATGCGTAGAATTGGCTGACGGCAGCATTTTTGAACTGCTTCCCGTTATCTGTTATGATATAGCGGGGGACTCCATAGCGGAACATGATGTCATTCTGGATAAAGTTGATGACGGAGTACTTTGTAACTTCCCGCAACGGTATTGCTTCAGCCCACTTGGAGAAGTAGTCCGTTGCCGCCAAAATATAGAGATGTTCCTTGGATGACTTAGGCAGAGGACCGACGATATCGAGACCCCATCCGTCGAAGGGCCAAGACGCGATTGTTGGGTGTAAAGGCTCCGGAGGTTGACGGATGTAGTCCCCGTGCATCTGGCAAGCTTGACATCTTCTCGCGTAATCCAAGCTGTCTTTGATCATGGTAGGCCAGTAGTATCCCATCCTCCTGACGCGGAAGTGAAGCTTCGGACCAGACTGGTGCGATCCACAGATTCCAGCGTGTACTTCTTCGAGCGCGATTTCTACTTCCTCTTTCGCGAGGCACCTCAGGAGTGTGCCATCATAGCTTCGTCGGTACAGCTCTCCATTAAAGTGGTAGAACCTTAGAGATCGTCGACGGATGTCACTTTTGCGTTTCGGATCTTCGGGGAGTTTACCGTGAACGAGATACTCCACAAACGGTTGCCTCCAGTCTTGTTCTTTAATCTCGAGGACATGCACCGCGTTGGTTTGAACCGGTATTTCGGGCGGACCCTCTTCTTCGGTGATCACGAATATCCTGCAGACGAGGACGATGAGCAAACGTTCATCTGGAAATGGGAGTGTAGCCGCCAGATTTGCGAGTGCGTCAGCCTGCTGGTTGAGGTTTCGGGAAACGTGCTAAATGGAAGCAGCCTTGAGTCTGCCGAGGAGCTCCACGGCCCGCGCATGCAACGGTACCAGGCCTTCTTTGTTGACTTCGTATGCCCCCAGGACTTGCTGGATCACGAGTTGAGAGTCGCCAAAGATTTCTAGTCCTTGAAGCTTCATTTCGTCGGCCAGCTCAAGACCGATGAGCAGGGCTTGATATTCTGCCACGTTGTTGGAACATGATTCCGAGAGCAGGAATGAGAAGGGGAGTATTTCGTTGTCCGGAGTGACGAAGATGACTCCGGCTCCCACTATGTCTTGCCTAGCTGCACCGTCGAAGAACATTTTCCAGGATGGGGCGACGTCGACGGAGAACACTTCTTCATCCGGGAGATCTTCTGATAACTCCCATTCTGCCGGGAGAGGGTACTCTGCTAGGACGTCAGCGAGGGCCTACCCTTTAACCGCTTTCTGTGGTGCAAAGGTGATGTCGAATTGAAGTAGCCGCAGGGCCCACTTGGCCAGCCGTCCGGAAAGTACTGGTCTCGACATGATGTACTTGAGTGGGTCAGCCTTCGAGACGAGTCTGATGGTGTGAGCGAGCATGTAGTGTCGCAGCTTTTTCGTGGCGAAGATGAGCGCTAAGCAGACCTTCTCGATTGGGGAGTAATTGAGCTCTGCGCCGACGAGAGTGCGACTTAAGTAGTAGCAAGCTGTCTCCACGCCAAGTTCATTGTTCTGGGCCAGGAGTGCCCCCAAGGATTGCTCCTGGGCGGCGATGTAGAGGATGAGCGGCCTCCCTTGAACCGGTGTTGATAGGACTGGCGGCTTCAGTAGATATGCTTTGATGTTTTGGAGTGCTTCTTGGCATGCTTCATCCCATTTGAACGGCGCTCCTTTCTTCATGAGGCGACTAAAAGGGTGGCACTTTCCGGCCAGGTTGGTGATGAATCGTCGGATATACGCCAAGTGCCCCTGGAGGCCTCTGAGGTCTCGCACTGTCTTTGGTGCGGGCATATTGACGATAGCATCAATTTTGGATTGATCTATCTCAATGCCACGATGTCGAACGACGAAGCTGAGGAATTTGCCCGAGGAGACTCCGAACGCACTTGAGCGGATTCATGCGGAGTTGGTACCTTCGAAGTCGTTTGAAGATTAGCTCGAGATCTTGTAGATGTGCCGACTTCTTCTTGGATTTCACCACGAGGTCGTCGACATAACACTCCACGTTTTGATGAAGAATGTCGTCGAAGATTTTCTGCATAGCTCGCTGGTAGGTGGCTACCGCGTTCTTCAAGCCAAACGGCATTACCTTATAGCAGTAGATTCCTTTCGGTGTGCGGAATGCCGTGAGCTCCTCGTCCTTGGGTTCCATCCGAATCTGATTGTAGCCTGATGATCCGTCCATGAAAGTGAGCACCTCGTGACCTATCGTCGCGTCGACCATTAGCTCCATGATTGGCAAGGGGAAGTCATCCTTCGGACATGCGTTGTTCAAGTCTCTGAAGTCCACGCACATTCGGATGTGGCCGTTCTTCTTTTTGACGGGGACGACGCTAGAGATCCATGTCGGGTACTTGACCTCTCGAATGAAGCCGGCTTCGATCAATTTGTTGACTTCGCCTTCTATTTGGGGTACCAGTTCTGGCCGGTAGCGCCTTTGTCCTTGCTTGATAGCGCTGGCTCCGTGTTTGACGCTGAGCTGGTGGACTGCGATTTTGGGATCGAGGCCCGGCATCTCCTTGTAGGACCATGCGAAGACGTCTCTGTACTCTCTAAGCAGTTTGGTGTATGTTGCTTCCTCCTCAGGGGTCAAGAGTGTGCTGACGAATGTAGGCCGAGGCTCCGTCTCCGTGCCCAAGTTGATTTCCTTCAAGTCATCAACGGTGGACTGCCCCCCTTCTTCGAGGACTGGCGGGGCGTCGGGCAACTCGTCGTCTGAAGTAGAAGTGTCACCGTTGCCGGGATCCGTAATGGAGATATGATGGACGGCCGCCATGGGTGGGTGGGTGGGTGTTGAGACGAAGTCCTCGATTGGCATTTCCAGGCGATCGAACACTGACTTCTTCTTTGATTGTTTGACTGGCCCGAGCCTCTCGAACACGGATGTGCGTTTTTTATTCGACCAGTCTTTACCGCCTCTGGTTTGTTTCTGGAACAAGGCTTGGCATCGAGCCCGTCGTCGTCTTCTTCTGCTGTCTGGATGGCTGAGGTAGGTAGAGTGTGTATCGGAGATTGTTGATCCTTCAGTTGCTTCATCTACCATCCTCGCCTCGATGTAGTTCAAGGTGAAGGTCTTCTTTGTTGCGGTTCTGATGACCAACGGAGCTTGACTGGAGCCGATGACTCGGCGGTTCGGGGGAATTTGTTCTCCGTTTCGAAACAGCCGAGCTTGAGTTCTCGTCATCCCATGTGGAGTTGCTGCCGGTGGGAGTGTGCCCATGGCGCTTTTCTCGTTGTAGCCGGCTCTGAACAGCAACTGGGCAGCATTTTGCCCCCAACTCCCTTCTGGCTTGAATCCGAGTTGCTCGAGGTCTGCCGATTCGACGGGTCTACTTGGGTTCGGAGCTTGCGTCAGACTAGGTAGTGGCACCGTCATTTCTTACAGAGTGATGACATTGGCCTGAGATAACGACGGGGCCAGCTTCCTTGTCGGAGTAGAAGGCGATCGCTCGGATTTTCGGAGCCACTGAGGCGCGAGACGCAGGACAGGCGCAATTGGATTGGCAATGGGGTATGTTGCCTTGCTCTTGGCTCAAAGCTGATGCACATCCTTTGCCCAGGTTTCGGCATTCCTTGGACCTTGAGTCTTGCCTCGTCAGAGGGTGGCACTGGATTCACGGGAAGAGGAGTCTCGTCCTTCTTTACTTCTTCAATCTTTTGGACCCGAGGGGCTTTAGCTGGAAGAACTTCCACGACCAGACCCTTTGCTTGGTAGAACTTAGCGTCGGCCAGGTATGCCTCGGCCTCGTTGAATGGCTTGTCGTTCGCAACTATGCACCTCTCCATGCCTTCTTCGTAGTACTTGAGGCACTGGTGCCAGGTGGATACCACGATGCCGTTCTCGTGCAGCCAAGGTCTTCCTAACAGGAGACGATATGATGTCTGGCAGTCGATGATGTGGAAGAGGACCGTTGTATCCAGCGGGCCGATTGACAGCTTCAGGCGGATGATTCCGACGGTGGACTGTCCGCCCTGGTTGAAGCCTTGAATAAGCAACTGACTTGGTGAGAGCTGGTCGTGGGTAATGCCGAGTTGCCGCATTGTCTGGATAAGCATGATGTTGACGGCGGAGCCACAGTCCAACAATATTCGATTCACTGGCTTCTCCTTGATGTATCCTGAAACGTAAAGAGGCCGGTTGTGCAATCGCGTCCCGAGTTGCAGGTCCTCGTCTGAAAAGGTTATCGTTGCATCACACGAGGCTATAACTTTGTGCTTCTGATCGTCCTTCCTCTTCCTTTTGTAGCTATCCGGATCGGCCAAGGCCGCAGCCATTGCCAGGCGAGCCTTCTTCGGGAGATGCAAAGCTTCGACGAGCGGCATGTGTAGGATTGCTTCGTCGTGAGAGGCGGTGCCCCCTTCGTTGGAGTCGTCTCCCTCATCGGTGGAATCACCTTCTTCAGAAGTTTCGCTTTCGTTCTTTCCTTCCGACGCCTCGTGAACTTCGACCATGCAGTGTGGGGGAAAATCTTCGTGCCGACCCGAAGACCTTCGCAGCACCAGTCAATTGGAGTCGAAGTTAATATCGAAGATCGTTGGTCGATCGGTTGGTTGAAGTTGTTGCTTTTTTGATATGTAAACAGAAAAGCAATCAGAGAGAGAGAGATTTTGTCACAAGAGAAGTGATCTCGGAGTTCAGCCGAAGCCTACGTCTCCGTGCTATAGGGAGCAACCCGAATTCACTAACACTTATGTTGAAGTGACCTCGACAGGCCGAGTATCACTGAAAGCTCCCTGATCTCTTCGAAAGAGAGAAGAAGATCGAAGAGAGATGGTAGATCAGAAGTTGAAAATCCCAGAGCTCTGGTTTTTAGAACTGAGAATTCGATCCATTTACATTCAAAGGCTATGCTATTTATAGGCATTCTGGGTGGCGAATGGCGGTTTCTGCTGCAGTATCTGGGGACCCTCCAGGTAAAGTTGCGGGCCCCGCGGTTGTCTTCGGGGGCCCACCAGGTAGGGCCGGTGGGTCTCGCTGTGGTATTTGTGGGCCCACCAGGCAGGGCCGGTGGGTCCCGCGGTAGTCCTCGTGGGCCCACCAGGCATGGCCGGTGGGTCCCGTGGTGGATTCATGCCAAAATTTGCACCCACAGTTACCCCCTCCAAGTTAACTAGAGTGCTTTCTGGCTGGCTTGGACTTGGTGCAAAAAATAGCAACTTCCTGTTTTGAAAAACGGACACGAAGAAACTTGTCGCATGTTAGAGAAAAAAGTGACTGATCGGTCAATTTGGACCGATCGGTCAAATTTGACCGATCGGTCAAATTTTGACCGATCGGTCAAATTTTGACCGATCGGTCAAAATTCAACCGGTCAAGAATCGGGTGATCGGTCAAAAAACAGGGTTTTTTGACCGATCCAGTAGTAATTTTGACCGATCAGCTGAAATTTGGACGATCGGTTAAATTTTGACCGATCGGTCACTTTTGACCGATCGGTCAAATTTTGACCGATCGGGCAAAATTCAACCGGTCAAGAATCGGGTGATCGGTCAAAAAACAGGGTTTTTTGACCGATCCAGTAGTAAATTTGACCGATCAGATAACTTTCGCCGATCGGACAAGTTTGTCCGATCGGTGAAAAATATCCGGTCAAGGTTCGAGTGATCGGCAAAAAACCTTGGTTTTTTGCCAGATCCAGTAGAAATTTGACCGATCAGATAACTTTCGCCGATCGGACATGTTTGTCCGATCGGTGAAAAATATCCGGTCAAGGTTCGAGTGATCGGCAAAAAACCTTGGTTTTTTGCCAGATCCAGTAGAAATTTGACCGATCAGATAACTTTCGCCGATCGGACATGTTTGTCCGATCGGTAACAAATATCCGGTCAAGGTTCGAGTGATCGGCAAAAAACCTTGGTTTTTTGCCAGATCCAGTAGAAATTTGACCGATCAGATAACTTTTGCCGATCGGACATGTTTGTCCGATCGGTGAAAAATATCCGGTCAAGGTTCGAGTGATCGGCAAAAAACCTTGGTTTTTTGCCAGATCCAGTAGAAATTTGACCGATCAGATAACTTTCGCCGATCGGACATGTTTGTCCGATCGGTGAAAAATATCCGGTCAAGGTTCGAGTGATCGGCAAAAAACCTTGGTTTTTTGCCAGATCCAGTAGAAATTTGGCCGATCAGATAACTTTCGCCGATCGGACATGTTTGTCCGATCGGTGAAAAATATCCGGTCAAGGTTCGAGTGATCGGCAAAAAACCTTGGTTTTTTGCCAGATCCAGTAGAAATTTGACCGATCAGATAACTTTCGCCGATCGGACATGTTTGTCCGATCGGTGAAAAATATCCGGTCAAGGTTCGAGTGATCGGCAAAAAACCTTGGTTTTTTGCCAGATCCAGTAGAAATTTGACCGATCAGATAACTTTCGCCGATCGGACATGTTTGTCCGATCGGTGAAAAATATCCGGTCAAGGTTCGAGTGATCGGCAAAAAACCTTGGTTTTTTGCCAGATCCAGTAGAAATTTGACCGATCAGATAACTTTCGCCGATCGGACATGTTTGTCCGATCGGTGAAAAATATCCGGTCAAGGTTCGAGTGATCGGCAAAAAACCTTGGTTTTTTGCCAGATCCAGTAGAAATTTGACCGATCAGATAACTTTCGCCGATCGGACATGTTTGTCCGATCGGTGAAAAATATCCGGTCAAGGTTCGAGTGATCGGCAAAAAACCTTGGTTTTTTGCCAGATCCAGTAGAAATTTCACCGATCAGATAACTTTCGCCGATCGGACATGTTTGTCCGATCGGTGAAAAAATATCCGGTCAAGGTTCGAGTGATCGGCAAAAAACCTTGGTTTTTTGCCAGATCCAGTAGGAATTGGACTGATCGAAGTAAAGTTTTGAACCTGTCTTTCAGAGAAGATTTACTGCTTTGTTCTTCGATATTTTGGCAGAGTTTTGAACATTGATGGAGCTTGATTCTTCTTGTTTTGAATCCTTGGTTGGCTTGATAGTTGCTTTGAACCGGCGGTCCGGTTTACCCAGACCGGTGGCTTGCTTGGACCGTTGGTTCATGTGGACCGGTAGGTCCGACGTTTCGCCTGGTCGCGACTGTTCGCCTGGTTTTGCGCTTGCTACGGATGGATGCCACGTGTACCTACAAAAACACGCGATTTGATATGGTGAAGACACGTGTCTTCTCGATTTGCGCACCTGTTTTACCCTGGGTACAAAAGTTATCACCGGCTGTCATTTCGCCTCACGCTTCCAAAATTTTTCGAAGTCCAGACCCTTGTTCTCTTGATTTTCTGCTCTTGTTCTTGTTCTCGTTCGATCGGTCGAATGGCTTCATCTGGCAGTTCGAAGAAGTCCGGTACAGCTCCCTCGAAGAGAAAGGGGAAGGAAATTGTCGAGGTTCAATCTCCTCCGAGGGGCCGTGGCAAAGGCAAGGCTGCTCTCGCTGAACTTGGCCAACTGGGCAAGAGGCACCAAGGGGTAGGTTTTGCCTCAGCGCCATCAAGGCCAGAATTCATCCCCAAAGTGAAGTTTGTTCTGGGTCCGCTTATGCCCCTGACAGAGGAGACGGAGTACATGTACAATGTTGGTGGTGAGTTCACAGATACGAAGAGAAAGAAGTGGCAAGCACTTCTCTCTTATTTCACTGAAGGGAAGGGAGCGCAGCCTTCACTCCCTAGCATCCAGACGGCTTTCGGCATCGACAAGAAGACCGTCTTCACCAGTTTTGCCAGCAACGAGAAGGTCATGGGAACCATCGTGACCATCGGCCAAATGAACTGCGGCCTACGTCTGCCTCTGCCACCCTTCGCTGCCAGATTACTGAACACCTCTGGCCTCTGCCCGGGGCAAGTCACAGGGAATGCCTGGCGAATCATCTATGCGTTCTGCCGGGTGGAATCAGATTTTCAAGAGGACTTGAGGGCCTGTTACTCCAGTATCCCGGAAGGTGAACCTGCCAGGATTGAGCTCGGATACTTCTTCTTTCATTATCGATGGAATTACAGGAAGGACAGCCCGTTCTACAATTTGACTGGAGTATCTCCGCTTCGTCCGTTAACTGATACAGTTCCTTCGGACAAGTTGTACACGGACTGGCCTATTTCTGTATCTGGCGCCTGGACGTCCATGTCAGTGCCCGACACCCCCCGAGACAGCGTGCACGAGGCGGTGAAAATGTACAGCGCTGGAGGCATCTTCGCCTGGAATTCTAAGAGGGCTGGAGCCATAGATAACTTGTTCCTCGAGCTAACCTGTGGAACCAGGTCGTGGAAACAGTTTTCTAACTGTCCTGTGAGATATGGCAAGGCCAATCTCCTCCACAGATCAAAGGACAGGTACGAGGACAACGAAGTCCTATACTCTGACTACGAGGAGGACCCTCAGTCGGGCAAGGTCATCCGGAAGGTTCGGGCCGAGAAGAAAATCTACACTGCGAGGCGCCGGTTACCTACCATGGACGAGAAACTGGTGCTCCAAAGAGGCCCAGTGAAGAAGAAGCGAAAAACTCTCGTCAAGCCTAAGGAAGATGAAGACCAAGACAAGAAGAATGAAGATGAAGAAGAAGAAAAGAAGAATGAAGAAGAAGAAACTGAGAATGCCAGCCACGACAACAGTGGCAATGGCGAAGATGAGGACGGGGACGGCGAGGACGATCCGTCTTCTACCCCCTCCAGTGGGGATGATGAGAATGGGGGTGGTGAGGAAGAAATTCCTCCCACCCCCACTGGTGGTGCAACGGGGGAGGACTCGATCCCTATTCCCATTGACGAGGTTAAAGCCCGTCAGATGGAGGAAATTCTCGACACAGAAGGCGACGGCAAAAAGGTGGTTCCCACCTACAAATTTGACGAATTGAAGAGGCCGATGCACTTCAAAATTAAACTATCGAAGAGTGCTGGGGTTGGAAGCAACCCCATGCCTCTTGATCAAATCCCCCCCGACGCTCTTCGCATTGAGGGAGCAACAATGAGTGGGGGTGTAGAGGTTGAGCAACCCCCTCCCCCCTCTCACTCTCTGCTCAACGAGGTGGAGGCCATGTTGGCCGGGCTCATTCAGCCAGGCGGGTCGCAAGAAGAGAGAGCCTCACCTCCCAGGAATGCTTCCCCCCCTGCTAATTTGGAGAGGGGAAGTCGAGTGGGCGATGGGGCTCCTCAACCTCAACCAGCGCCAACCCTGATTCAGGAGAAATCGACTCCTCAGAGTGGCTCTGATCGTCGGAAGGGCAAAGAGCCGAGGGTCGAAACATCAGGTATTTGAACTTAACTTGCTTTGAATGTCTTGTCTCTGAAGTTCGAAAATAATCTAACACTTTGATTCCCTTTGATTGCAGGTGCGCCTGCTGGATTGACTCCAACAATAAGGAGCTTGGGTGACGTTGATATCAACCGCCCCACTGCTGCGATCAGAAAACTCATCAACCTTCCGAGTGCCACTTTGGATGAAGCTTTCGATAGAATTAACCTGTTAGTAGGTGCATCTGCTTGATCGATCATTTGAATCGTATCTTTCTTCAGAATAATTCAACTCTTTTGTTCTTTTGCAGAACTCAGCACTTATGAATGTTGCAACCAAACTCTCCTTGAGGGCGGGAGCAAAAGAAGCTGTAGCTGAAATAAATCAGTTGACCGCGGAGAGAGATGAGCTGAGAGAGCTCCTGACTTCGAAGAAAGCCTCTCTCAAATCCAAGATTGAGGAACTTCGCAAGGGAAAGCTGGAGATCAAGGGGCTGAAGGATCGGTGTGAGGCACAGAGTCACGAGCTCGAATCCTTGAAGACTCGACTCTCCAAGGTTGAGGACGTGTCCTGTGGCCGCACCATCGAGATTCAAGAGCTGAAGCAACAACTTGCTACTCAGCACGCTGCCTTCACTGCCAGAGAGGAGACTTCCAAGAAGGCACTGGAGCATGCGCTGTCAGAGTGCAAGGTTTACAAGGAAACAGCAGAGAAGGCAGCAGAAGCGCTCAGGACTCATGTAGCTAGCGTCCGATCCTCCAAGGCATCAGTGGCGAGTAAAGCTCGTCCTGGATCTGAAGGGGAGAAGTCGCATGCAAAGAGTGTGGCCAAGCCCTGAGACTTTTCTTCTTCTTTGTTGTTGTACTTGTGAATTTTTGAAATGTAACAGCTCCTTGTATCTGACATATTTTGATGATAATAGAAGACATCTTTTTGGTATTTGAAACTTGCACTTCTTTTGAGTTGAATGTCTTTGAATGTTGAGTTCTGGAATGCTATTTGACATGATTGAGTATTCATACATTTGAACGTAAGTTGAATACGCATATACTTGAATGTAAGGGGTTGAGTCGCTACTCAATCACCCAAACTTGTAACTTTGAAAATTGAATTTGAATTCGAATAACATTTGAATGTAAGGGGTCGAGTCGCAACTCAAACTCCCAAACCTGTTAGACGATATCGAATTGATTGAAATTGGATATTGGATTTCGAAGGTCAGTTTAACATTCGCTAGTAAGGGGTCGAGTCGCAACTCTAACACCCAAACATGTTAAGACCTGGTAACTTGAAAATGGTCAGTTTTTAACATTTTCTAGTAAGGGGTTGGGTCGCAACCCTAACACCCAAACTTGTTAAAAGACCTGGTAATTTGAATATGGATAACTTGAAACTGCTTCAGAACTTGGATTGAAAATCAGAACACTTGTACACTTGAACATTTGAAAGAGAGCTTTATTCATAACAGAATTTACATTATCGATAGAACAACTTGAGGTGTCTAGAATTCCAAGCTCGAGGCAATCTATCTCCTTCTGGTGTGATCAGTCTGTAAGAACCTTTGCCTCCAACTGACTCAATGATATATGGACCTTCCCAGTTGGGAGCAAGCTTTCCACTGCTGTGCTCTTTGGTATTGTAGAAAACTGCTCTGAGAACTAAACTACCCACTGGGAACTGTCTCTTGTGGACTTTCTTGTCATAGGCTCTTTTGATCTTCTGTTGATATTGGGCTACACGAAGAGAAGCTTGATCTCGTAGTTCTTCAGAGAAGTCTAGATCATTGATCCGAAGTTCTTCATTGACTCCTTCTTCGACAGCTTTGGTCTTCAAAGTACTAGATATATTTTCTGTTGGGAGTATTGCTTCTGATCCATATGTTAGACGGAAGGGTGAGAACCCTGTTGATCTTCTCGGAGTTGTGCGATACCCCCAAAGAACTTCAGGTAGGACTTGCTCCCACAATCCTTTCTTGTCGTTGAGTTTCTTCTTGAGTATATCAAGTATAGATCTGTTTGAGGCTTCAGCTTGACCATTGCATTGAGGATATCTTGGAGTTGAATAGAATAGCTTGATACCGTTGTTCAGACAGAACTCTCGGAATTTGTCTGAGTCAAATTGAGCTCCATTGTCAGCAACAAGAACTTGAGGTGTGACAAACCTTGAGAAGATGTTGTGCCGAATGAATTTGATCACTTCGTCGTCAGTCTCTCGAAAGAGGGGCACAGCTTCAACCCATTTGGTGAAGTAATCAGTAGCCAGCAGTAGATATTTCTTCTTGCTTGGAGTTGGAGGGAAAGGACCCAAGAAATCTAACCCCCATTGATGGAAAGGCCAAGGACTTGATAATTGATGAAGTTCATCTGCAGGGAGATGGATAGCTCGAGCGTGTCGTTGGCAAGGCTCGCATCTTTGAACGACTTGTTGAGCATCCCTTGCCATTGTTGGCCAGTAGTACCCTTGTAGCTTCGTCTTGGCTTCAAGGGATCTTCCTCCCGAATGATTTCCACAAGCTCCGGAGTGGATATCAATCAGGATTGCCTGTGCTTGTTCAGGACCAAGGCACTTGAGTAACATCCCGCTGTGAGATTTGAAATATAAATCTTCACCTTGTAAAGTGTAGCATGGGAGCTTCCTTTGAAGCCTTCGGGCTTGATTTGGATCTTCTGGCATTTTGCCATGTTTGAAGAAGTCAAGAATTGGTCGTCTCCAATCTTCAAGCTGATCTCCACCCCCAGATCCTTTTATAGTAGTAAGAATCTGTTGATCGGGGATGGTCTTGGGCACTTCTTGATAATCGATCTGTATTTGCCTTCCTCCGAGTGAGTCTCCAAGAACTGAGGCAGCATTAGCTAAGGCGTCTGCTTCTCGGTTCTCTGCTCTGGGTATTTGAATGAATTCAGCGCTAGTAAAACGTTGTTGAAGACGTCGTACTAAGGCCAAGTAGAGTTGCATTCTTTCTTCTCGAGCTGTGTACTCTCCATTGATTTGCCTTATGATCAATTGGGAGTCGCTGTATATGATGATTCGATCTACCCCCAGAGATTCTGCCATTTCGAGTCCGGAAATGAGTGCTTCATATTCAGCTTCGTTGTTGGTGGCATTAAACCCAAGGAGAGTGGCCTTCTGGAGATGATCGAGTTCGGGGGATATTAAGACTATCCCAGTTCCCGAACCGATCGAACTTGATGCTCCATCAGTATAAAGCTTCCATGGAGGAGTTGCAGAAATAACTTCAAGATTTGGATCAATTTTTGTTGCAGGATTGATCGGAGGAGTATCCTCATCTTCCAAGCGCATGTCGACATCCTCTTCCCAAGTGATGGGGTCTTCAACTGGAAAGTCAGCTAGAAAATCAGCAATTGCTTGACCTTTGATGGAAGTGCGAGATTCGAATTGGATTCCCAGGGAGCTCATTTCGATCACCCATTTGGTCATTCGACCAGCTCGACCAGCTTTGTCAATGATATCTTTGAGCGAGTGTTCTGAAATGACAGTGATCTGGTGAGAGACGAAATATGGTTGGAGACGACGCGATGCAGTAAGTAAGGCCAGGATGACCTTCTCAGTTTTTGAGTAGCGAGTCTCAGCCGGAAGAAGAGTGTGGCTGATGTAGTAGACTGGATGTTCGATGCCTTCTCTTCTACTGACTAAGACCGCGCTGATTGCTTGATCGGTCACGGCAAGGTAGAGCCACAAGTCTTCTTCTGGAAGTGGAGCAGTCAGGATAGGAGCTTGCACCAGATATTTCTTGATGCTTTGAAATGCTTCTTCACAGGTTGGACTCCAGCCGGAGGTATCCGCCTTTCGTAGTTTGTCGAAGAGTGGCTTGCACTTGTCTGAGGACTTTGAGATGAATCGATTGAGTGCTGCTAACCTTCCAGTGAGACGTTGAACTTCTTTTCGATTTGTAGGTGAAGGCATATCGATGATGGCTCGAATTTGATCAGGATTGGCTTCAATACCTCTCCTGGTCACAAGATGACCCAGGAATTTACCAGATTGAACTCCGAAAGCACACTTGGCTGGATTGAGCTTCATTCGATACTTTCGGAGGACTTGGAAGGTTTCAGCCAGATCAGATAGATGTTTGCTCCGAACGGAACTCTTGGTGAGGAGATCATCGACATAGACTTCGACGTTGCGACCGATCTGATCTTCGAACATTTTGGTGACTAGCCTTTGATAGGTGGAACCAGCATTTTTGAGGCCGAATGGCATGACATTGTAGCAATAAAGGCCTCGGCTAGTCACAAAACATGTCTTCTCTTGATCATCAGCGTGGAGTGGAATTTGATTGTATCCGGAATACCCATCCATGAAAGACAATAGCTCGTGGCCAGCAGTGGCGTCGACGAGTCTATCTATCCTTGGCATGGGAAAAGGATCTTTGGGGCAAGCCTTGTTGAGATTGGTAAAGTCGATGCAGACTCTAACCTTTCCGTTCTTCTTCGGAACAGCCACAATGTTAGAGATCCAAGTAGGATACTCCACTTCTCGGATGAATCCGGCTGCGAGTAGCTTGGTAATTTCTTCTTGAACAGCAACTTGTAGCTCTGGTCGAATAGTGCGTGGCTTTTGCTTGACAGGTTTTATTTCTTCTTTGATTGCAAGTCGATGACAAGCATCCTCTGGATTGATCCCAGGCATGTCTTCGAAACACCAGGCGAAGACGTCGATGTTGGACTTGAGGAAGGATACCATGTCTTGCGCTTCTGCGTCGCTAAGACCGGTACCAATAAATGTTTGTCGAGGGAGATCTCCGCTGCCTATGTTGATCGGGATGATTTCTTCAATTGAAGGTGATGCTTCCCATTCGATTGGTGGAGGTTCGGTCAGCGGAATCTCCTTTGATTGCTATTTAGAAGAGGGACCAGCTTCATCTCGTGGCCGCTTTGGAGGAGCAATATTGATCTTTCGATCTGTTTTAGCAGCAGCAGCTTCACAAGATCTTCCAGCTTGCTGATCGCCTCGAATGCAGACGATGCCTTCTCCAGTTGCAAACTTGAGTAGTTGATGGTAAGAGGAGGAGATGGCATTGATCTGATGGAGTAATGGTCGCCCAAGAATGGCGTTATAGCTAGACATTCCTTCGACGATTGCAAACCTCACCGAGACTCGAGTCTCTCGGCTGAGGTTGATGGTAAATCTGGATTCGCCCACTGTGATGCTTTGTTCACCATTGAAGCCGGTGATCACAGTCGGGACGACGTCGAGGCTTTGATACTTATGTCCCAGACGTTTGAAACAGTCTGAGAACATAATGTCGATAGAGCTTCCGGTGTCGATGAGGATCCGGTTGACAGTGCTGCCGTCGATGATGAGTTTCAAGACCAGGGGGTCTCGATGGGGAGTGTGAACTCCTTGAAGATCGGTGTCGTTGAAGACTATGGATGGCCAAGCCAGACCTTCGATGGGCTTCTCGATCCAGGTATCTTCTTTGTTTGCAGTAGATCAAACATGGAAGATGCGTCGAACCTGCCGATCGACTTCCTTCCCGGTCAAAGCTTGATTGTGCAAGGTTCCATGAATGCCAAAGACATTGGCATTCACAGAAATTGGTTGCCGGTTGGAAGAGATTTGATGTATCCAACACACTTCTTTCCCCTTGGCAGAGGTTCGACGTTGATCGTGCCCATTGTTGACGAATTCTTGAAGGTGGCCTTCTCGTAGTAAGTCTTCAAGATGGAATTTCAGCCGAAAACACCGATCGGTGGAATGGCCGTGACTTCGATGGAATTCACAGTAGACTGTTTTGTCTGCTGTGAATTTGGAATTTGGTTGAAGAGGATTGGGCCTCCGAAGATACTCGTCGTGTTGAATACGGTCGAGTATCTGCTCGACTGGCATGTTCCACTCGGTGAAAGTGGTCTTCGTTGGAGATCGACGCCCATCATTCTTTGATCTTTTGTTGGCCGGAGGGGCTGCTGCTTCAATGTTGTGAGCCTTTGCAGCATATTTAGGTGCTTCTTTTTCAGCAGGCCTTCTCTTAGTTTCTCGCCCTTTTCGAGCGACTTGATCGTCTTCCACCTCAATCTCCCTCTGAATTCGATCGAACATAGCTCCCAGAGAAGGAGGGGGATTGCGGATGAAGTCGTTGTAGATGTGTAGATCGAAGCGGAGAGCGTTCTGGAAAGCCAACATGATGGCTTCATCATCCAGATGCCTTCCAGAGAGAGCAGCATGCTCGTTGCGAAACCTCCTCGTGAAGCTGCGGAGAGTCTCATCTGCACCCATCCTTAGTCGATATAGAGAGTCGAGCTTCTTCTCGAGTTTCAGGTTGAGCTGGTAATGCTGCACAAAGAGGTTAGCCAAAACACCGAACTGGGTAATGGATCCAGCTCGGAGATTGTGATACCAGTCGAGTGAAGGCTCGTCGAGACTTCCCGCGAAGGTGCGGCAGAGCACGTTGTTTTCCTCTTCGTGTGGCGTTAGAGCTTGCTTGAAGGCAAGTATATGGAGGCTTGGATCTCCTCTGATACAGTTGAATTTGGGGAGGATAGGAGTTCTCCATCCTCTTGGAAAGGTGGTATCGAAGAGACTTCGATGTAGAGGTCCGGCAGAGGAATACCCATCCCTACGACCATGTCCTCGACCTAGAGGTGGGTCAAGAGGCAAGATCGCAAGGTCTTGCTCTGGTATTGAAGTGTTTGCCGGTCGAAGTCGATGTCGAAGGTCCGATCCAAGTCCACGTTGGAGTGGAATGGAAGGGGAGACTCTACTCTTTGAAGGAGCGCCTTTCATTTGGTGCTTCCTTGGCAGGTTGAGCTTCGATGGTGCTCTTTTGTCGCAGTTACGACCAGATGAAGATTGGGAGGACTCGTCTTCAAGACGATCCCAGACACTCTGCTTCCAAGGAGCAGCAGAGGGAGTTGGGTCGCGTCGAATCCTCTCGAGAGCATCAGTGCCCATTGACCTCCGTTGTTTGGAGTAAATTGAATGTCGAGGAGGATCAACCCTCTCACTTGCGGAGGGGATCGGAATAGCAATTCCAGCTTCGGAAGCTGCCTTCTTCAGAGCATCCCTCTCAGCAGTGAGGGTGGCGTTTTGCTTCGCCAATTGGAGTAGTTGGAAATCGATTGCAGAGATCTGGTAAGTCGATGGAGGATCTTCAGCAGGAGCAGGGACAGTCTGCCCAATTGATTGATGAGGATGAGGGGCGATCGGTCGATCGACTGATCTCCCGCTTCCTGAGTGAACTCCCATCTCGGGGACAGCAAGGGGCTGCCCGAAGTTGAGCCTTTGACTCATTGAACGAGTCTCAGGACGAGGTTGATGTTGAGTGTTACTTCCTTCTGGTTGACCCTGATGTTTGGTTCTCGCCATTCAGAGTGCGAAGGGTGCAACGAGATTGCCGACGTCCGATCAGTTGTCTGATTAACCGAGGGGACGAGGAAGTTTGACTATATTGATATGGTAGTCGAAGTAGAGAGAACACAGCTTTTCGCTCGAATCCCACAGACGGCGCCAAACTGTGGGGGAAAATCTTCGTGCCGACCCGAAGACCTTCGCAGCACCAGTCAATTGGAGTCGAAGTTAATGTCGAAGATCGTTGGTCGATCGGTTGGTTGAAGTTGTTGCTTTTTTGATATGTAAACAGAAAAGCAATCAGAGAGAGAGAGATTTTGTCACAAGAGAAGTGATCTCGGAGTTCAGCCGAAGCCTACGTCTCCATGCTATAGGGAGCAACCCGAATTCACTAACACTTATGTTGAAGTGACCTCGACAGGCCGAGTATCACTGAAAGCTCCCTGATCTCTTCGAAAGAGAGAAGAAGATCGAAGAGAGATGGTAGATCAGAAGTTGAAAATCCCAGAGCTCTGGTTTTTAGAACTGAGAATTCGATCCATTTACATTCAAAGGCTATGCTATTTATAGGCATTCTGGGTGGCGAATGGCGGTTTCTGCTGCAGTATCTGGGGACCCTCCAGGTAAAGTTGCGGGCCCCGCGGTTGTCTTCGGGGGCCCACCAGGCAGGGCCGGTGGGTCTCGCTGTGGTATTTGTGGGCCCACCAGGCAGGGCCGGTGGGTCCCGCGGTAGTCCTCGTGGGCCCACCAGGCATGGCCGGTGGGTCCCGTGGTGGATTCATGCCAAAATTTGCACCCACATGCAGCAAGACACCTTGATGTGTTGGTCCACTGGGAGGAAGTGATCCGGGAAGAACTCCTGCAAGGTTGTCGGCTCTGGAAGGCTCTGCTGAAGGAGATCGTCTTGGCTTGCAGGCGGCACCTTGAACACCTTCCTCCTTGGAGTCTTGGTTTTCTTCTTGTAGGTCTTTCGCTTGGTGAATCCCCTCATCACACGGTCTTGCTTGAGTTTCTTTTCTTGCCATGGCTTTCGTCGCCGTAGTAGCATGACCCATGCTTCTTCGTCGGTGGATTCACCTTCGCTAGGATGACGCTCGACAGCAGCAACTGGTTCCCTCGAAGGTACTTGTTCTTCTAAAGGCTCTACTGGCTCGTCTTCCGACTCCCAACCGGTGGGCTTGATTTCGTCGATTGAAACGGACGGAGGCCTTGAGTAGAGGACGTAATAGTCGAACTTCCCCGAAGGCTGGCCCAGCAGACCGACTTCTGGATCTCCCTGCTCGTATCTTTTCTGAAGAGCGTATTGGGACGTAGCATTGCTTGGAAGAGGTGCTTGCTCTTCTTGAGGCTCTACTGGCACGTCTTCCGATTCCCAGCCGGTGGGCTTGATTTCATCGATCGAAACGGACGGAGGCCTTGAGTAGAGGACGTAATAGTCGAACTTCCCTAAAGGCTGGCCCAGCAGACCGACTTCTGGATCTCCCTGCTCGTATCTCTTCTGGAGAGCGTATTGGGACGTAGCATTGCTTGGAAGAGGTGCTTGCTCTTCTTGAGGCTCTACTGGCACGTCTTCCGATTCCCAGCCGGTGGGCTTGATTTCATCGATCGAAACGGACGGAGGCCTTGAGTAGAGGACGTAATAGTCGAACTTCCCTGAAGGCTGGCCCAGCAGACCGACTTCTGGATCTCCTTGCTTGTATCTTCTTTGGAGCGCTCGTTGGGATGTAGCATTGCTTGGAAGAGGTGCTGGCGTGAGTGATGATTGCCCCCAGGGCAGTGGTGTTTCTTCCTCGGTGAGCGCAGGAGTACGTTGACGTCGCTTCGAGACTTTCGGCCGGGAAGTTAACTTAGCGATTGGAGCTTGACGGTTGATGCGCAATTTGGGCATGCTTCGCCGAGTAGCGACGAGTACTGGCGAGAAGGAGCCGAAGGTGATGGACGTCATGTTGGCCGTCGCAACCTCCCCGGAGTCGATCTCTATCTTCCCTTGCTTAGCAAGCGCCATGATTCTTTCCTTGAAGACGAAGCATCTTTCGATGGGATGACTTACCACCCGATGGTATTTGCAGAAGAGAGGGTCGTCGACGCGATGCATCTGCTCGGGCCTCTTCGAAGGAGGGAGCTTTATCATCTTCTCTTGCAGCAGTTGGTCGAACATGGAGGAGACTTCCGAGTCTGGGAAAGGGTACTCCTTGGCTTCGAGCTCCTCGAGAGTCATCCTTTGTCTTGGCGGCGGAGGCGGTGGTATGGCGACTCCTTTCTTCTGATCCGGCTTGCCACCGATCTTGAGTGGTTTGGAGGTTGAAGTGACGTCAGCAACATTGACTTGTTTCGGTTTTGGTGCCAATGGCTTGTCCTTCTTCTCTACCTTCAAGAAGTCCTTGTTCTTCGAGTCCCTGCGGTTTGCTAGGCTGAGTTCCATGTCTTGGGCCCGAGTTGCGAGTTCTTCGAAAGACCGAGGCTTGATACCTTTGAGGATATAGAGCAGACCCCAGTGCATGCCTTGGGTGCACATCTCGATGGCCGAGTCTTCAGACAAGTGGTCTCGTGAATTCAGCGCGAGGTTCCTCTATCTGTCGATGTAGTCGATCACCGGCTCGTCCTTCCTTTGCTTGACTGCAGTAAGCTCGGTCATGCTAACGGTTCGTCTGGTGCTGTAGAAGCGATTGAGGAACTCTCTCTCCATCTGATCCCAGCTGTCGATGGTCCCTGGAGGAAGATCAACGTACCAGTCGAATGCGTTGCCTTTGAGGGTGCGAACAAATTGCTTCACCATCTCGTCGCCATATGTGCCAGCATTATTGCAGGTCTCGATGAAGTGGGTGACGTGCTGTCTTGGATTTCCCTTTCCGTCGAAGTGCTGAAACTTGGGTGGCTGGAATCCGGCTGGGAAGCGTAGCTGCTGGATCCTCGTGGTGTAGGGCTTCGAGTATGCTGCCATGATTGGAGGAAGGCCACTGCCGTGAGAACGCATCATGTCGGCTATCAACGCTTGGACTTGCTGAGCATTCATCGTTGCCGTTGCCGGAGGTTGGGTGGCCACCGAGGCTGGCGCCGGGGAGACGACTTCCACTGGGACGGGAGCCGAGGAGAGCGCTGGAGTAACTGCTTGAATCGTCGGAACAACCTCTGCAGGAGCGGGAGTTGAAGACGGAACTGGAGCGGATACTGGAGAAGCGACGGGTTGGCCGACTGCTGCAGCATCCTTCGCGCTTAGTGATGCGATCTAAACTAATCCTAAATTAAGGGCTAATTTGATCTAAATTATAACTCGCAAGTGCACGAATCGCTTTGTAGGAGCGGTACGTATTACGAGGTCGATCCCACAGGGATTGCTAATGAGGGAACTATCTAATCTAAGGTTATTAATCTATCTACCTAAGTTACTTAATGAGCAATGTTGTTGATTTGGTTCTATGAGATTGTGAAAAAGTAAACTAATCAAGATTAAAGCATGTAGATTAACTAATTAAGGTAATGTGGTGCAGTGTGGAAGTTCAGATATGGATGCGATATTCTAAGCCCTAGAATCCGCACAAGTAGCGATCTAAACTATACTCTTATATGATTTCCAGGATTCTCATGGAGATTCGAAGTCAATCTATCCCCGCGGAAGGTATTCAATAAGAAGCACAATTAGGGTGAACTAATGTAGCGATCTTTCTCGCTTCATAGGAATAGGAAGAAGTAATCCTCCGTAAAATTCGTAGTGATAACAAAAGCCAAGACTATGTAATGATTCCCCGTAAAACTTTCCGTAATAACGAAGAATAAAACTATGAAATCGACTTCTGTAAAACCCTGATAATAACGGAGCATAAATGGAACTTATTGCATGCAATTCCTATCAAGCTTTCATGAGATAAATAAGATCACAATATTTCATTGAATGAACGGAAATATGGAAATAACATAAAAACAGAGTTTAGATCTGACTACAGGGCTTCATCCAGGTCTTAGAATACGGTGGTTAGCCTCGCATGGCCATGCGAGCGCTGATGGCGGATGCTTCGTTGCAGATGACGAACCCGGCGAAGATGGCGACGTGCGGCTTCGAGAGCGGTGGACGTGGCTCGGAGATGGTTGCGTGACCGGCGAAGATGGTCGATGGCGTGCCGGTGGTGGAAGATGATGGATGGATTCGGTGGTGAGAGCTCGGATGTGGTTCGGTGGTGAGAGCTCGGTGGTGTACGGCAAAGGTATGTGATGAGAGCCTCCCCCTTGTTTTCCCGAGCCCCCCCCTATATAGGAGATAGAGAAAATCCAGAGTGGGTGGAGAGAGAGTCGGGTACGCAGGGCTCGGGATTGAAAAGGCTAGAGAGAGAGTAACGTTCGGTTGAGAGAGAGAGACGTCCGGTTAGAGAGAGAAAATCGGGCTCGCCGGAAAAATAGGAGAGGGAGAGAAGTTAGAGAGAGGATCCCGGAGAGAGAATATCGGTGAGAGAGGGCTGCACGTTTGGCGGGATCCGGTTTCAGCTGGGGCGTCCGGTTTAGAAAGAGAAAGGAGAGAAGTCCGGCTGGGTTTCAGTTGAGAGAAAATAGGGAAAGAGAGCTGGGCCTGCGGACGGGTGTGATTGCATTGCATGGGTTTTAGAGAGAGAGAAAAACAAGGAGGGAGAGAGAGAACGTCGGGCGGCTGGTTCAGTTGAGAGAAAACAGGGAGAGGAGAGAGGGAAGTTCGGCTGGGCTGTTGGGTTGATGCACGGGATGGAGAGAAACGGGATAGAGAGAGTTAGAGTTGGACGGCTGTGATCTGATGAGGGAGCGGATCCGGTGCTGAGCTGCTGATGCATGGGTTTTAAAAGGGCTTGGAGATGGGAAGGAGATCGGGCTGATGCACGGGACGGCTGCGATTAAGTGGGAAGGAATCAACGGAATGGAGAGAGAGTAATTAGAGGTGCTGCTGGTGGCTTGCATGCCATCGGACGACTGTGATGGTGGAAAGGAGAGATGGTCGGCTGGGGGTTTGATTAATGGGGCTCTTGAGTGGATCGGACGGCTGTGATTGTGGCTGTGAGTGGTGGAGTGCTGGGTTGCATGTGTTTTGCATTTGGATCGGACGGCTGTGATATGGGAATGAAACGTGGGAGTCTGAAGCTTGCTATCGGGTCGGGCCGGGGTTGATGCACGTGATGTAGAGGTGAAACGGCGGCTGGAATTTGGACTCCGGATGGCCCATGCATGCATTGTTGGTGGATGTGGCGGGGGGTTTGGAGGCACGGCCGATCGGTTAGGGAATGGACGGCCAGGATTTGGATGCAATAGAGGGCTGTGATGGATCTCGATGGGGTGAGGTGCGGATCAAGTGGTGCTGGCCGGGTAGGTTGGGTCCGAGAGGGATTCGTGTGCGATATGCTAAGGGACCTAGGTGATGCACTGCTACGATGGGCTTTGTAGTTGGAATAAGGTGCAGAGTGAAAACAACTAAATTAAAGACGGAAATAGAAGATGAAAAGGAAACGAAAAGAAAGAGAAAGAAAGATAGGAAGAGAACGACAGGCCGGCTTTGGTCACCATCATTTGACCTCATCATCAAAACCCTCATCGCTCATTTGCATTCATGTAGTCACCTTCTGGTTCGAGTCATGCGCTGCAACAGCTTGTTGAATTCTTCCCTCGTCCGAATCATCGCAGTTATCCGTTTTCCAATGTTGTTCTTCAGACAGGCCTCCAAACTAGCTGTACAGTCTCCATTAGATCGCCGTGAGAATATCCACGGCTTGGTCATGAAGTCCTTGAGCTGATTGCATCGAAAACCGGATAAATTCCCTGAAAAACACACATGAAATGTCACTTATCAGATTCAAATGCGATTATCGATAAAAGGATAATTTGGACTTTCGGGCTATATATTTTTCATGCATGCAATGTATGAGAGCGAACCAATATGCCGTTGGGTTCGTATGAAAGTCTACTATATCATGGTGCAAAGAAACTCATGCAGTTTACGTGTATTATGAAAGTTTTACATAGCAAAGTGACGCTATGTGCATGATAAAGAAAGGATAATTCGCACCAAATGGACGCTCATCACACCCCCAAACTTAAATCTTGCTCGCCCTCGAGTAAGGAAAGAAAAATAAACAAAGTAAATGACAAAATAAAAACTCCTAACTCACTTTCGCAGGAATCGCGATTGCACTTAGCACGTGCAACAAGCCGTTAAACCCCTGGGTTATCCCAGTGGACGAGTTTCGTCTCGTGAGGGTTTACAGTGAATCTACCCACAAAATTCAAACTTCTTTTTTTTTTCATTTTTTTTTTTAAAAGATAAAAATAAGAAAAGTCGGTTTCGTAGAATAATTAAAAAGTACTCAAAAATAGAATTTCTAAGGCACAAGACTCACAAGGTATCTAACCCAAGCTTCGGCTTTCGAAGTAAGCACTTTAGGTTCTAACTATTAGTTTCCCGTTAGAAAAGATCAAGGTTAACTATGCTCGAGTGCACGGTGCTGTCTGGGCTAAACACAACTGGGGGTTTGGTTCTCTACATTCATATCATTCTAACAGTCTCCTAGAACGGTCAAAGTCGACCTTAGAACCTGAGTCAAAACCAGCTAATCTAGACAGGCTAGTGAGAGTTGTGGATATTCACCTTAATACCTTTCGGCTTTATATGTGATATTCCAGTTTCCCCACATTGTTTATAGCGACAGCTTTCACACTATTTTTTTTTTTTTTCGGTCCTTTTTTTTTCTGGATCTAATTATATATCCCTTCCTAATTTGTACCATGCCAGCTGCACTCTATGCCCATGACACGCTGCCAACGCTCTCATGAGTTAGGTAGCCATCCTCATGTTGCCTTTATATTTGATTCACTCTGCATCCATAGGATCATTCTCATAACCCTATCGACCAGGCTTCACTCATACTAGGGCATACAGGTTAAGACTTTTACATAATTAGATCCTAGACCATGCTAATAGGTAGCCCTTTCCGCTATACCTTAGAATTCACTGGTCGCTTTTCTAATGATATTTTTTTTTTTTTTTTTTTAAACCAAGTGAACCAGATCCGCATGGTTCATCAGGACTCTAGTTGACTATTAGGTGATATGAAAGCTTTGAATCTAGACCCTAGAGGTGTAAGCCAGATGTGAAGTGAAAGGTCAAGTCTAGTTTGTTTTGACAATCTCTAAAAGGTTACTAAGGGTCAGAACCATATTAGATATACTTTTTCTAGCTGATCCTTGGACTTTATACCTTGATTACCAGGTGCCTTATAGTCCTACTCGAGTACAATCGAATTATATTACAAAACCTGAAATAAAGGTGAAATATATATAGAAATTTTTTTTTTCTCTTGAAAATAACGAAGCGGAAGGCAAAAGTAAAACGATAAGAAACTAAAATATGAAAAAGAAAATAAAAACATGCGAATGCAAATTCCTATCGATTTCTATACAAACGCTGTAGTTTTGGTAGGGGACTGCAGACGAGACACACATACGCCAAGACGTATATGCCGAGCTTTCCCACTACAGCGTAAGTTGATGTAATGAATTTTTTTTTTTTTTTAAAAAAAATTAGAATAGAAGAATTTTGTATACTGGATTTTGCAAAAAGTACATCACACCCCCAAACTTAAATTAGACATTGTCCTCAATGTATGAATTAGACATGCTCATGAATGAGATGATAGTATTATATGAAAGCATTTTTTTTTTTTTAATGACATGTATATAAAATAAAAGTACGAAGTTTAAAGGATGGATAATACCTCATAAGTTCTTTGTAGCCTCGTTACCTGTAAAATGTTAGTACTACAACGAAAAAAAAAAAAAAAAAACAAAGCGACTAAACAGACTAATAAAGACGAGCAGATGCTAATAATTAAATAAAGAAAAATTAACTGCTATAATACAAATATATTTTTTTTTGCAGATGGAATTTTCAAAAAGAAAAGAGAGTAGTCATCAATTGAAAAATTATATTCTATTGTATACTTTGGACATGTTTCTGCGTGACTCTCCTTTATTTTTTTAGGATTCATCCTATAATGTTCTTCATAAATTTTCTTTTTAAATGGAACAAGATACGATTCATAATTGTACTCTATATTCTGCCATGTATCATGTATATTATCTTTGAAAAGTTCACATAATTGAATTTTCTGATTTTGGATATATTGAGGAAAAATTAAATCAGAAAATATATCTTCTTCACCCAACTGTGTATGTTGAAACTCAGATGGCAGAATTTGTAGATCACTGTATGATTTTTCGATAATGGATGGGTGATCAATCATTATATTTTTTATTTCAAGATTCATTGATAGAGCATTGGCCTCTTTAGCAAATATATCATCATCAATGTCATAAGGAAGATCATGAGTGTTATCAAATATAATATTGGTCAGATCGTCATCTACTGGATCATTAAAAGATGATTGAAGAGGCTTGTTCTCCATGAGATTGTCAATCATATGCATCTCATAGATCTTATTATCATTAGTAACTTTTAGACTGGATGAGAGAACATTAGTATCCTTAAAAATCATATCTGTATTAATGTCATCAATATTGCTCGGACAGTCTTCCAAAGGATTGACATGATCAGATATGGCAAGTTCATCTTCTAAAGGGATGTCCATCTTGGTCTCCTCATCGGTTCCATTATCTATTGAGATGCTAATTATATTCTCATAATCCTTATAATCTTCATCGGAGTTAGATTCAGGTTGAAGTTGATCTCGAAATATTGCTTCCTTAATAACATTAAAATGTGATTCAATTCTTTCGAAAGCGTTTATTTGCTCTTGTATATTGCTTTGATAGTTCTGCATAAGCTGATTGCGCATAGACATTTGTAGTATATCTTCAAGAGTCTCCTCATTTAGTGGCATATAATCATAAGGCTCTTGAAAATTAGTAGCAGATGATTCATTTTTCCAACTGTAGTCTTGATGATTTTGCCAACAAGAATTTTGATAATATTGCCTACTTGGATCTTGAAAATTTTTCCATCTAGAATCGTGATAATTTTGCCATCTATGATCATGTGTGTTATAGCATGGTGAATTATATTGTATATGGCCATGTAAACTTCTAATCGGTGAATTTCTTTCAGGATATTCTATTTCAGTTGAAAAGTTTGTACAATCCTGATAGCTAGTGGTTCTTGTTTGGTTCATATACTCCTCTAGGGTCATTTCTTGGGGTGAATGTGAGTTGGCCATTACTGTTAAAAATGGATCTTGATATTTTGTTGACCTTGTAAGATTCATATATTCTTCTAGGGTCATTGTTTGGTTAGTCATTTTCGTTAAAGATTAAGAAACTGATATACTCTAAAGATAAAATTAAACTAACAAAAACTAATAAAACTAACTAAGGCAAGTAAGGAATAACCTAAATTCGAAAGCTCCGTTGCAATCCCCGGCAACGGCACCAAAAACTTGATGCGATCTAAACTAATCCTAAATTAAGGGCTAATTTGATCTAAATTATAACTCGCAAGTGCACGAATCGCTTTGTAGGAGCGGTACGTATTACGAGGTTGATCCCACAGGGATTGCTAATGAGGGAACTATCTAATCTAAGGTTATTAATCTATCTACCTAAGTTACTTAATGAGCAATGTTGTTGATTTGGTTCTATGAGATTGTGAAAAAGTAAACTAATCAAGATTAAAGCATGCAGATTAACTAATTAAGGTAATGTGGTGCAGTGTGGAAGTTCAGATATGGATGCGATATTCTAAGCCCTAGAATCCACACAAGTAGCGATCTAAACTATACTCTTATATGATTTCCAGGATTCTCATGGAGATTCGAAGTCAATCTATCCCCGTGGAAGGTATTCAATAAGAAGCACAATTAGGGTGAACTAATGTAGCGATCTTTCTCGCTTCATAGGAATAGGAAGAAGTAATCCTCCGTAAAATTCGTAGTGATAACAAAAGCCAAGACTATGTAATGATTCCCCGTAAAACTTTCCGTAATAACGAAGAATAAAACTATGAAATCGACTTCTGTAAAACCCTGATAATAACGGAGCATAAATGGAACTTATTGCATGCAATTCCTATCAAGCTTTCATGAGATAAATAAGATCACAATATTTCATTGAATGAACGGAAATATGGAAATAACATAAAAACAGAGTTTAGATCTGACTACAGGGCTTCATCCAGGTCTTAGAATAGGGTGGTTAGCCTCGCATGGCCATGCGAGCGCTGATGGCGGATGCTTCGTTGCAGATGACGAACCCGACGAAGATGGCGACGTGCGGCTTCGAGAGCGGTGGACGTGGCTCGGAGATGCTTGCGTGACCGGCGAAGATGGTCGATGGCGTGCCGGTGGTGGAAGATGATGGATGAATTCGGTGGTGAGAGCTCGGATGTGGTTCGGTGGTGAGAGCTCGGTGGTGTACGGCAAAGGTATGTGATGAGAGCCTCCCCCTTGTTTTCCCGAGCCCCCCCCCCCTATATAGGAGATAGAGAAAATCCAGAGTGGGTGGAGAGAGAGTCGGGTACGCAGGGCTCGGGATTGAAAAGGCTAGAGAGAGAGTAACGTTCGGTTGAGAGAGAGAGACGTCCGGTTAGAGAGAGAAAATCGGGCTCGCCGGAAAAATAGAAGAGGGAGAGAAGTTAGAGAGAGGATCCCAGAGAGAGAATATCGGTGAGAGAGGGCTGCACGTTTGGTGGGATCCGGTTTCAGCTGGGGCGTCCGGTTTAGAAAGAGAAAGGAGAGAAGTCCGGCTGGGTTTCAGTTGAGAGAAAATAGGGAAAGAGAGCTGGGCCTGCGGACGGGTGTGATCGCGTTGCATGGGTTTTAGAGAGAGAGAAAAACAAGGAGGGAGAGAGAGAACGTCGGGCGGCTGGTTCAGTTGAGAGAAAACAGGGAGGAGAGAGAGGGAAGTTCGGCTGGGCTGTTAGGTTGATGCACGGGATGGAGAGAAACGGGATAGAGAGAGTTAGAGTTGGACAGCTGTGATCTGATGAGGGAGCGGATCCGGTGCTGAGCTGCTGATGCATGGGTTTTAAAAGGGCTTGGAGATGGGAAGGAGATCGGGCTGATGCACGGGACGGCTGCGATTAAGTGGGAAGGAATCAACGGAATGGAGAGAGAGTAATTAGAGGTGCTGCTGGTGGCTTGCATGCCATCGGACGGCTGTGATGGTGGAAAGGAGAGATGGTCGGCTGGGGGTTTGATTAATGGGGCTCTTGAGTGGATCGGACGGCTGTGATTGTGGCTGTGAGTGGTGGAGTGCTGGGTTGCATGCGTTTTGCATTTGGATCGGACGGCTGTGATATGGGAATGAAACGTGGGAGTCCGAAGCTTGCTATCGGGTCGGGCCAGGGTTGATGCACGTGATGTAGAGGTGAAACGGCGGCTGGAATTTGGACTCCGGATGGCCCATGCATGCATTGTTGGTGGATGTGGCGGGGGGTTTGGAGGCACGGCCGGTCGGTTAGGGAATGGACGGCCAGGATTTGGATGCAATAGAGGGCTGTGATGGATCTCGATGGGGTGAGGTGCGGATCAAGTGGTGCTGGCCGAGTAGGTTGGGTCCGAGAGGGATTCGTGTGCGATATGCTAAGGGACCTAGGTGATGCACTGCTACGATGGGCTTTGTAGTTGGAATAAGGTGCAGAGTGAAAACAACTAAATTAAAGACGGAAATAGAAGATGAAAAGGAAACGAAAAGAAAGAGAAAGAAAGATAGGAAGAGAACGACAGGCCGGCTTTGGTCACCATCATTTGAACTCATCATCAAAACCCTCATCGCTCATTTGCATTCATGTAGTCACCTTCTGGCTCGAGTCATGCGCTGCAACAGCTTGTTGAATTCTTCCCTCGTCCGAATCATCGCAGTTATCCGTTTTCCAACATTGTTCTTCAGACAGGCCTCCAAACTAGCTGTACAGTCTCCATTAGATCGCCGTGAGAATATCCACGGCTTGGTCATGAAGTCCTTGAGCTGATTGCATCGAAAACCGGATAAATTCCTTGAAAAACACACATGAAATGACACTTATCAGATTCAAATGCGATTATCGATAAAAGGATAATTTGGACTTTCGGGCTATATATTTTTCATGCATGCAATGTATGAGAGCGAACCAATATGCCGTTGGGTTCGTATGAAAGTCTACTATATCATGGTGCAAAGAAACTCATGCAGTTTACGTGTATTATGAAAGTTTTACATAGCAAAGTGACGCTATGTGCATGATAAAGAAAGGATAATTCGCACCAAATGGACGCTCATCACTTAGCTTTTGGAGCAGAGTGTTGATGTGACGATCCTTCTCCTCCATCAGCAGAGTAATTTGCGCCATATGCTCGCTCATCTGCATGACTTGGAGCTGAAGAGCGGACGGAGGGTGGTGACGGAGAACGTCTCGGTGTTGCATGTTCGCATCCTCGCCGTCATCATCAGAGATGTAGTTACGCCGACTTGCTTTTGGCTGATGATTGATGTTTGCCCCCTGCAGAGGAGGTGCAACGTCCGCTGGAGAACCCGAACAGGTTCGGGGTTGGGGCTGGTCCTTCCCAAACTTCTGGACATGGACTCCAGGATCGAGGCTCGTTTCTTCAAGCACCAGGGCCTCGTCAGCGCTTCGACGAGCATCTTTGGTAGTAGCTTCCGGCACGAAGACGTCCGCAAGAGTCCGAGTACGCCGAGTGACGCGCACCATTGGAGGGGCATCACCCTCCGGATTTACTGGATCACCGTGTCGGAGTAGAGGAGACTCGGCGATTGGTGAGAGGCTTGGAGCAAACACATCGTTGTTCGTTCCGGTCATTGCAAACTTCAAGCAGCTTCTTCAGCCGTACGGATGAAAGGAGAAGAGGTCCCACCGGGCGTGCCAGAAATCTGTGGACACAGAAAAAAGCGCGGGTCATCTTTATTGCGAATCACACGAGATTACAAATGTGGTCGGGACCCGGGTGGCTCGGGTGTAGCGAGTCCGGGTTGCGGTGAGTTTTGATCAGGGGATTGTGGGAAAGATCTCCTGGGGGATCCCTTTGATCCGCGTCTCCACGTGGTGTTCGTGCGAGAGCTCTGAAGGAGTTGCCCAGGACAGGGGTCTTTACAGGGAGAGGGTTTTGGAGAGGCTAAGGAATGTCCACCGTTGCTTTGTCCCTTCCGTGCTTCGCGCTTTATCGGCTAGGGGGTTTTTGGCTTCGTTCCTCGGTCTTCGCGTCTTCCTCGTTCCTTGCTTGACCTCGGTGTCCTTGATCGTCGGTTCGCGGCATCGATCGAGCTTTTGGCGTTGGCTTTGGCTTTGGCTTTTTGGCTTCGGCTTGGCTCCGGCATGGCTCTGGCTTTTTCTTTGCTTCGGCGCTTGCACTTGGACGTAGCTGGGAGAGACTTGCGATGCTTTCGTTCTTCCGGACTTCGCGTCGTATCGGCTAGAACGTGCGGTGCTTTTGCTTGTGGCCGGCGTAGTCGCTTGGCTTTGGCACTCGCGTTGCTTTCGCGCGGCCTTTACTGGGGCTTTGCTTTGGCTTCTTGCGTTGGCTTTAGCTTTAGCGTTAACTCGATCTTCTTCTTCGAACGACGTGGGCTACTTCTCCGGTGCTTCGACGGTTTGCGTGTCGATGGGACTTCTCTTCTTCTCCGGGCTTCTTTGGCGTGATCGGAGTCGAAGAATGCTTTCGAAGATGGTGGGGGTAGCACCGATCTCCGTGCGACGGTTGTGGCGTCGGCTTTTGTTGATGAAGACGACGAGGGTAGCGACGGTCTCCGTGCGACGGTTGTAGCGTCAGCTTTTGTTGATGAAGACGACGAGGGTAGCGACGGTCTCTGTGCGACGGTTGTAGCGTCGGCTTTTGTTGATGAAGACGACAGGGTAGCGACGCTTCAGACGATCTGCTCCAGGCTTTCTTCTTCGTGGATGGGGCAGGCGTTAGTCGAAGACGATGGGGTGATGACGCTTCGCTTCTCTCCTCCGGGCTTTGGGGCTTGATCGGGATCGAGGATGTGTTGGAGCCGACGGGGTGGTGCCGCTCCTCTTCTTCTCCGGGCTTTTGGGCTTGATCGGAGTCGAAGGCTTGTTGGAGACGACGGGGTAGTGCCGCTCTGATCTTCTTCTCCGGCCTTTGCTTCTGGCGTCTTCGGAGTCGAAGGGTTCTTCTTCTCCGAGCTTTCTTCTTCGTGCACGGAGTCGAAGGGATGATCTTCGTGTGCAAGGGTCTTCACGTTGATGAGGACTTTCAGTAAGCCGATCCCTCGGGACAGGCTTGACTGTGCCTCATGAAGCCTTGGGTCGATGAAGAAGCGTCTCCTCTTCTGCAGTGCTCTGGCATTTCGTCTTCAATTTTCGACCTCTTCTTCATTCCCCCACCCCCTCTATTTATAGACAAAGGGGTGGGGAGAGAGATATGGGAACTTTTTAATTTTAAATCCCTTTTGTATCTCTCTCATAATTACCCTGGATTTATTCATCCATTGATGAGGGGAATAACGTTTATTTGTTTTCCTTTTCTGGCGAGGCAATTATGGCTGGATTTCGCACACGAAATCGATGGCGATCGGGCGCTTCGTCTTGTGCGTCGGATCGAGGGATCGGCGCAGATCCGCGTGTGTGCAGACGTCATACGCAACCTCCCCCCGCGCATGGCGGTATTTTCTTCCTTTTTTTTTCTTCTTTTCTTTCCTTTTCTTTTCTTTCCTTTTCTTTTCTTTCCTTTATTTTCTTTCCTTTTTCTTTTCTTTCTTTTCTTTTCTTTCCTTTTCTTCCCTTTCCTTGCAGGGCCGGCCGGCCCCTCCATGGGGTTCGGGTCCCAATAGGGCCGGCCCCCCATGGGGTTCGGGTCCTAGTAGGGGCCGGCCCCATGGGGTTCGGACCCTAGTAAGGGCCGGCCCCTCTTGAAGTGGGGTACGCTCCTCTTTTGCTAGGTGCGAGTCGGGTCCGAGTCGTCGGGTTTGCATCCAGGTAGGGGCCTTCGAGTCGGGTCCGGGTCCGAGCGCGTCGGGTTGGCATCCACGTCGGCACACGTAAGTCAGGTCCGGGTCCGATGAAATTCGTGTGTCTACAATGATCATCCTCACCAATTTTCTAAGATTTCCAAAACTACTAGGGTCATCAAATGGTAGAAGCTCATTTTCTTCTTCCGTAGCTCATAGCTCACTTTAACATTCCTCTCTCTCTCTCTCTCTCTCTCTCTCTATATATATATATATATATATATATATATATATATATATATATATATATATATATATATATATATATATATATATATATATATATATATATATATATATATATGTATATATATATTTATATATTTATATATATAGAGGAATATTACCGTGAGCTGTGAGCTGCGGGTATTTTCACCCCCCTAGAAGTCTAGGAATTTGATGAAATTTGGTAAGGGTGTTTTCTAGGGTTAGTTGATAATCCTCACCAATTTTCATCAAATTCCAAAACTTCTAGGGGGGTCAAATGGTCGAAGCAAAATCTGTCGTCCGCAGTCACCGTTAAAATCTATAGATTTTGCTTCAACCATTTGACCCCCCTAGAAGTTTAGGAGTTTGATGAAAATTGATGAGGATGATTATCTTGCCCTAGACAAAAATTTCACCCAATTTCATCAAATTCCAAAACTTCTAGGTGGGTTAAAATACCAGCTGTTTACTTTCTAAAACCGCTGCTCACAGCTCAACGTAACATCCCTCTCTCTCTCTCTCTCTCTCTCTCTCTATATATATATATATATATATATATATATATATATATATATATATAGAGAGAGAGAGAGAGAGAGAGAGAGGCGCGTTAGGATGCGGTGTGCGGTGCGTGCGGTGTCGCACCACAGCCGTCTGATGCACCGCTGTGGTGCGTGCGATGCGTGCAGCGGTGCTTCAGACGGCTGCAGTGCGACACCGCACGCACTGCACGCCTCCCTCACTCTTTATATATATATATATATATATATATATATATATATATATATATATATATATATATATATATATATATATATATATATATATATATATATATATATATATATATATATATGCTATAATGCGGCATGCGGTAAGTGCGGCACTGCACCACAGCCGTCTGATGCACCGCTACGTGCGTGTGATGCATGCAGCGCATGCATCGGACGGCTAGGGTGCACTGTCGCACGTATTGCATGCCGCATTATAGCATACCCCGATATATATATATATATATATATATATGGGTCAGGTTCAATGGACACTGTTTTTGCACTCAATTTTTTACACCAATTTTCAAACCATTAGATAGAGGTTTTAGAATTTCTTGATTTTTTGTGAGCATAATCATCTTGTCTTAGATAACACATCCACAAAAAACCAGTACATTCTAAATCCTCTAGACTTATTAAATGTGCTCTTCAAATTCACGATTAAAATGGACGGTCGATAAAGCCTTTTAGTTTTGATGTACTTAGAGGCTATAGAATGTTCTAATTTTTTGTGGATGTGCTATCTAGGATAAGGTGATTATACTCACAAAAAATCAAGAAATTTTGAAACCTCTATCTAATGTTTTGAAAATCCGTGTAAAAAATTGAGTGCAAAAACAGTGTTCATTGAACCTGACCCTATATATATATATATATATATGGGTCAAGATCGGATGACCCATCAAATTTTGACCCATATGTTTCCCACACCCTTTGATGCACCTAAAGGTTTTAGAATGGGCTGATTTTTTGTAGGCATGTTGTCTATGGTATGTTGATCATCCTCACAAAAAATCAGCCCATTCTAAAACCTCTAGGTGCATCAAATGTGCTCTTCAAATCAACAGTTTTTGACTGTTAATTTTAACCATTGATTTGAAGAGCGCATTTGATGCACCTAGAAGTTTTAGAATGGGCTGATTTTTTATGAGGATGATCAACATACCATAGACAACATGCCTACCAAAAATAGCCCATTCTAAAACCTCTTGGTGCATCAAAGGGTGCTGGGTTATTTGCTGAGTCAAAATTTGCTGGGTCATCCGATCCTGACCCTATATATATATATATATATATATATATATATATATATGGGGAGGGACACTCTTTCTCATGGCGTTTTACTCATATAGTTATCTATGATCCGGGCCGTCCATTATATCCCGACGTACGGTTCGGATTAGATGGGGAGTTAAAGCAATGGTGTCCGTATTAAATGCCAGTATTAAAAGCCTGCATCTAATGCGGACACCATTGCTTGAACTTCCCATCTAATCCGAACCATACGTCGGGATCTAATGGACGACCTGGATCATAGGTAACTATATGAGTAAGAGGCCATGAGTAAAAGTAACCCTCCCCTATATATATATATATATATATATATATATATATATATATATATATATATATATATATATATATATATATATATATATATATATATATATATATATATATATATATATATATATATATATATATATATATATATATATATATATATATATATATATATATAGGGGCATGCTATAATGCGGCATGCGGTACGTGCGGCACTATACCGTAGCCGTCTGATGCACTCGCTGCGTGCATCGCATGAACGCAGCGGTGCATCAGACAGTTGCGGTGCAGTGCCACACTTACCGCATGCCGCATTATAGTATTTCTCTCTCTCTCTCTCTCAATATATATATATATATATATATATATATATATATATATATATATATATATATATATATATATATATATATATATATATATATAGTGATACATTACGGCCGGTAACGTGCGGCACCCCTTTCTGGGACATTTTTGAAATTTTTTTTTTTGGGGATTGATCACCCACCCTTGGATAGCATACACAAAAAATTTCAGCTCGATCCAAGACTTGTAGGCCGTCCAAATGTGTTGATCAAAATAATGACAAAAATAAACGACCGATAAAAGGCGATTACATTTGAATGGCCTACAGGTTTTGGATCGAGCTAAAATGTTTTTTGTGTGCTATCCAAGGGTGGGTGATCAATCCCCATAATTTTTTTTTCCAAAAATGCCCCGAAAGGGGGTGGCCGCACGTTAAGCCGCATGTTACCCGACCGCAATGTATCACTACTCTCTCTATCTCTGTATCACTGTTACGTTAAGCCGCACGTTACCCGAAAGGGGGTGGCCGCACGTTACGCTGCACGTTAAGCCGCACGTTACCCGGTCGATTTAGAAAGTGAGCTGCGTGTATTTTGAACCCCCTAGGTGTTTTGGAATTTGATCAAATTTAGTGAGAGTGTTTTCTAGGGTAATATGATCATCCTCACCAATTTTCATCAAATTACAAAGCTTCTAGGGGGGTCAAATGTTCGAAGCAAAATCTGTCATTCATAGCCACTACTAAAATCTGATGATTTTGCTTCGACCATCTGAACCCCCTAGAAGTTTTCGAATTTGATGAAAATTGGTGAGGATGATCATATTACCCTAGACAACACCCTCACCAAAGTTTATCAAATTCCAAAACTTTTGGTGGGGTCAAAATACACGCAGCTTATTTTCTCTTGCCGTAGCTCACAGTTCAACGTAACAGCCCTCTCTTTCACTCTCTCTCTCTGTATATATATATATATATATATATATATATATATATATATATATATATATATATATATATATATATATATATATATATATATATATATATATATATATATATATATATATATATATATATATATATATATATATATATATATATATATATATATATATATATAGGGGCATGATTCAGTGTGGTCTGCGTCCGTAGTCGTCCGATGCACGCGGCGCGGTGCGGTGCACCGCATCGGACGGCTGTGGGTGCGGACTGCAGGACCGCATTTAAGTATATATATATATTTATATATATATATATATATATATATATATATATATATATATATATATATATATATATATATATATATATATATATATATATATATATATATATATATATATATAAGCATCAACGGTTTTTTTCCTGTTATTTTTAACCTTTGATTTGAAGATCGCATTTGATACACCTAGAGGTTTTAGAAAGGGCTGATTTTTTGTTAGGATGATCAACATACCATAAACAACATGTCTACAAAAAATCATCACATTCTAAAACTTCTAGGTGCATCAAAGGGTGCTGGGTTATTTGCTGGGTCATCCGATCCTGACTTCAAGTACAAAAAATCATCACATTCTAAATCTATTGAGACGATCCCGGTGAAAGGAGGAGCAGGAGGCTGCACGACTGTCGCTCACCGCCGGTGCTCATCGGAGACACATCGTCCTCAACTGCGTCGAGCCCTTCCGCCTCTATGGCGGTCCCATCGTCACCGCCTGCGTCAATGTCGGTGTAGACTACCCCGACATCTCCGGAGAACCAGAGTTCATGGAGCGAATGGAGGCCACCCACCCAGTGATAGTGCTACTTCTTGACCCTCGCCCTCTTGAGCAGTTCACCCATCCTTGCCCCTTCTCAACGCAGAGAGAGAGAGAGAGAGAGAGAGAGAGAAAGAGAGAGAGAGAGAGGCCAGATCATGCGGCTCCCTCCTCACCGACGTTGTCCGCCACCTCACCCTGAGCACGGCCTCCAACTCCCACCCCCCTTCTCTCTCTCTATGTATGTGTGTATGTGTGTGTGCGTGTGTGTATATGTGTGTAAGATTTGGTATTTTATTTTCAAGCGACAAACCGGCTCTCCCGGATCTCCACCTTTGACAAACAATTCTTTGACGATAATCCCTCTGCGTCGGCCAGCCTGGGAGTTGCCAGCTACGCCCGACGCACGGACCTTGCGCCCAAAGCAATGGAGAGGTGCAATGGGAAGGAGGATTGATTGATATTTGAAGTCTTGGTTTTTTTTTTTCTTGGTGAAAAAGGGGGAAGGGGGAAAGGGAGTGGGGTAAGGGGGATTTCAAATACTTTTGTCAGTGAGCTTTTGGGAATATAAGATAGAGCCTTCTCTCTTCTGTGTTAGTTTTCTTTAGTCGGCTATACGGCTTGCGACTCAGGGAGGAAGAGAATAGGGTTGCGGCTTGCAGCTTGAGGCGATCAACGAGTATAATGGAGGCTCTGGTAGCTGGAGCAGAAGAATGGAGGCTGTGGCTGGCAGCACAACACGGGGATGGGATGTCGGATCTTCCCCTCCTTCTCCATCTTCGACTCCAGTGATGACCACCACCAGCACTGAGCCTTTCTCTCTCTCATGTTCTAAGATTTTTATTTTTTTCCTCTTGATTGCAGTTTCATGTGGCAGCTAAAGTTGTTGCAGATCTGCAACCATGGGGTATTGGGTGTTCCTATTTTTTC